>CM022182.2:7196759-7243882 GCA_011420285.2 Erysimum cheiranthoides
GAGAGCATTGGCCGCAGCAGGAGGCAATCAGCTTCCAAACCCGCACCATGTCGATCGACAGGCACCTGGCCGTGTCGATCGACAGAATGGACGAGAACAGCCTGTAGGCGCTGATGATCCTGAAAATGCTCGGACTCTTGCCGAGTACAATCGTCCAGCCTCTTCTATGCCAACCGGTCCGCCATTCGTCTTCCTACCATCCAGAGGAATGACTTTGAGCTGAAACCGGCGTTTTACACTCTTGTTGGTCAACATCCTTTCCATGGTTTGCCCAATGAACATCCGATGGACCACATAGAGAACTTTGAGGATATTGCGAGCAGCATCAAAGCTAATGGAGTCTCTATGGACTACCTGTACTGCAAGCTTTTCCCACATTCACTGATTGGAGAAGCCTCTGCATGGTTGAAGAATCTAGAACCTGGTTCTTTAACTACCTGGGAAGAGACCAAGAACGCATTCTTGTGCAACTTTTACGATGATGCGCGTTCTGAGGAGCTGAGAAAGAAGATCTCTCAATTCACCCAAGGACCAGCTGAAGCCTTTAAAGCCGCTTGGGTGCGCTTTAAATCTCACCAAAAGGACTGTCCTCACCATGGGTTTAGCACTGTCCAACTCTTGGGAATCTTCTATCGTGGTATTGATTGGAGGCACCAAATGGCTCTTGACGCAGCAAGTAACGGAAATTTCAACACTCGCTACCCTACTGAAGCTATGAAACTGATTGAGAACTTGTCGCAAGCAAACAACACCAAGAAAGCTGATCTTGAGCGAAAGAAGCTAGCAGGGACTGGCATTGGAAAAGAAATTGCTGAAGTGAACGCGAAGATTGATATGGTTGCCAACTTTCTGATGGGCAATAAATCTGTCAACTTTGCTGACCAAGTTGAGACCATTGAGCCGGAGCAACAAGGAGATGAGGAAGATGTTAACTATGTGAATGGTGTAGGTTTTCAGGGACAACGGTTTGGAAATCAGCAGGGAAACAGAGGCTACAACAACTCAAGTGGACAACGTTTTGGTTCACCAGGTTATGTTCCCAAGTCAGATTTCCAAAGGAACTTTCAGCTACCCAACAACTCCGCTACCAACTATGGACGAACTTCTTACCAAGCTCCGCCTTCGCAAAGTGCTGACAGCAATATCATTGACATGTTCAAGCAACTGCTAGAGGGTCAACAAAAGCTCACGGTCGACCTAGGAGCAAAGATCGACAATGTCTATTCGGACCTGAACGGGAAAATCACCGCCCTAACCACTCACGTTCATAAGATTGATGCTCTGGTTGCCCAAAACGCCGCTGCAGTGCAAAGAATGAACCAACCCAAGCGTCCTTGCAATGCAATCACATTGAGGAGTGGCAAACAGCTCAATCTTGTCCTCGCACGAGCCTCCGCAAAGGATGATACCATCAATCTTGAAGAAATTGATGATGCAGACATTCTGCTAAATGACCCAGTGTCGATCGACACGACCCCACCATGTCGATCGACACAATCTCCAGAAGAAACCCGAGACAAATCTGATGTTTCTGTCTCACCAGCTCAATACCCGAAGACTGTCGATCGACAGACACCCATCAGTGTCGATCGACACGAGGCGCAGACTACACCTGTTCCGCAGACTTCAAACCCGAGCTCCACAACCGCCTCTAAGCCTAAGGTTCCTTTTCCTAGGAAGCTAAACAAGAAGTCTAAGCAGGAACTTGACGATGCTAAGTGCAAAGCTATGATGGATAAGCTTATAATAGAGATGCCGCTTGTTGATGCCATCCGCACTACACCTGTGATCCGACGCTATGTGAAGCGTATGGTGACTAACAATCTGAGTCTTGAGCAAGGCGTGATGAGCATCTCTGAAGAAGTCAGCGCGATAATTCAAAACCGAATTCCAGAGAAACTACCTGATCCCGGACGATTTGTCTTAGATTGCTCTATATTTTCTGACAGGTTTAAACGTTGTCTTTGTGATTTAGGTTCCAGTGTCAATCTAATGCCCTACTCTGTTGCTAAGGCCCTCGACATGACTGACTTCAAGCCAACTGGGATCTCGCTTATACTCGCTGATCGTTCCCAACGATTCCCTGAAGGAATTCTGGAAGATGTCCCAGTACGCATTGGTGACTGCATTATTCCAACTGATTTTGTTGTTTTGCAGTATGATGAACAGCCTAAGGATCCTCTAATCCTTGGAAGACCTTTCTTGGCGACTGCTGGTGCCATTATTGATGTGAGGAAGGGGAAGATTGCACTGAACGTTGGAGATCTAAGCATGCAATTCGACATGAGCAATTTGATTAAGAAGCCCACGATCAACGGTCAGACTTTCTATGTTGATACTCTTACTAATCTCGCTGAGGAAGTTTTCTTTGATATGCATTCCACAGATCCTCTGGAGCGCGCTTTAGCTTCATCCTCTCGAGAAATAGAGCATCTCGATGCGATCACCACAGGATATGTCAACATGATCAACTCTAGCAAACATGTCCTGCAACTGTTGACACAGGAAGAACCAGTTGGATCATCCACACAACACGCCAAGCTTGGTGATTGGAGTGAAGAAAAAGCTCCTAAACTCGAGCTCAAACAGCTCCCTGCCGGGCTAAGGTACGCTTTTCTCGGACCGAATTCCACCTATCCTGTAATTGTCAATGCTTCCTTGAACAATGCAGAGCTCTTGGCTATTCTCTTGATGACATTTCAGGTATCTCTCCAGATTTGTGCATGCATAGGATACACCTTGAGGATAATGCAAAGTCATCAATTGAACATCAAAGGAGGCTGAACCCAAACTTGCAAGAAGTAGTCAAAAAGGAGATCATGAAACTCCTGGCAACAGGGATTATTTACCCAATCTCTGACAGCAATTGGGTCAGCCCAGTTCATGTAGTCCCTAAGAAAGGAGGCGTCACTGTCATTAAGAATGAGAAGGACGAGCTGATTCCGACTAGGACAGTGACATGACACAGGATGTGTATCGATTACAGGAAATTGAATGCTGCCACGCGCAAAGATCACTTCCCATTGCCCTTCATTGATCAAATGCTGGAAAGGTTAGCCAATCATCCTTATTATTGTTTTCTTGATGGGTATTCTGGTTTCTTTTAGATCCCTATACATCCGGATGACCAGGAGAAGACAACGTTCACTTGTCCTTATGGTACTTTTGCATATCGCCGAATGCCATTTGGGCTATGCAATGCTCCTGCTACCTTTCAGCGCTGCATGATGTCAATCTTTACTGACATGATTGAGGATTACATGGAAGTCTTTATGGATGATTTCTCCGTTTACGGATCATCATTCAAGGCTTGTCTTGCTAATCTTTGCAAAGTTCTGACTCGCTGTGAGGAGAAGAATCTGGTGCTCAATTAGGAAAAATGTCACTTCATGGTTCGTGATGGCATAATTCTTGGCCACCGAGTGTCCGACGCCGGAATCGAAGTGGATCGCGCAAAGATTGAGGTAATGACAAGCCTACAACCGCCCACTTGTGTGAAAGATGTGTGCAGTTTTCTTGGCCATGCTGGATTCTATAGGCGCTTCATCAAAGATTTCAGCAAAATTGCCAGACCACTCACTGCTTTGCTCTGTAAGGATGTTAAATTTGATTTCTCTAACGATTGTCTTTTAGCATTTCAACAGATCAAGGAAGCATTGGTGAGCGCTCCAATAGTGCAACCACCTGACTGGACTCTGCCTTTCGAAGTAATGTGTGATGCCAGTGATTTTGCAGTTGGAGCTGTTCTAGGACAGCGTAAGAACAAGAAGCTTCATGCGATCTACTACGCTAGCAGGACATTAGATGATGCTCAGCGCAATTATGCTACTACTGAGAAAGAACTGCTAGGTGTAGTCTTTGCTTTTGAGAAGTTTCGCTCTTATTTGGTTGGCTCTAAAGTCATTGTGCACACTGACCACTCTGCTCTTAAGTATTTGATGCAGAAAAAGGATGCAAAGCCGAGACTTTTGCGTTGGATTCTTCTCTTACAGGAATTTGACATGGAAGTCAAGGACAAGAAGGGAGCAGAGAATGGTGTTGCTGACCATCTATCACGGATAAAGATCGACGACGATGTGCCTATTGACGATTTTCTCCCTGAAGAAAACGTCTATGCTATCGATACAAACCCATCAAGCGAAATTTCGTCCCTGCCTGATTCTGCAGACTGTGTTGATCGACAACCTTTCAGTCGTGTCGATTGACACACATCGGGCCATGATGCAACTACTTCTGTTGAGCTGTCTGCTATCTCCGATTTCCCTAATCGACCATGGTATGCTGATATTGCTAATTATCTTGTTGCAGATGATGAACCTGAGGATCTTCAGGCCTATGCTAGGAAGAGATTCATGCGTGAGCTTCGTCGGTATTATTGGGATGAACCTTACTTGTACAAGCATTGCTCAGACAGAATCTATCGCCGATGCATTGCTGAGTCTGAGGTCCAGGATGTGCTATTCCACTGTCATGGCTCTGATTATGCTGGACATTTTGCTACCTTTAAGACCGTATCTAAAGTACTTCAAGCTGGATTTTGGTTGCCTACCATGTTCCAAGATGCTCATGCATTCATCTCCAAATGCAATGTTTGTCAACGGCGTGGGAAGATAAGCAAGCGTAATGAGATGCCACAGAACTTTATTCTTGAAGTTGAAGTTTTCGATTGTTGGGGTATTGACTTCATGGGCCCTTTCCCATCCTCTTATGGTCATAAGTATATCTTAGTGGCTGTGGACTATGTGTCTAAATGGGTGGAGGCAATCGCAAGCAAGACAAATGACTCGTCTGTGGTTGTCAAACTTTTCAAGACCATCATTTTCCCTCGTTTTCGCATTCCCCGGATTGTAATAAGCGATGGGGGCTCTCACTTTATTAACAAAGTCTTTGAAAGGTTACTCAGGAAGCATGGCGTCCAACATCGTGTTGCAACTCCTTATCATCCTCAGACATCAGGCCAAGTTGAAGTCTCTAATTGACAAATCAAGGAGATTCTTGAGAAGATTGTTGGTAAGACGCGTAAGGATTGGTCCGCATGGCTGGATGACGCACTTTGGGCTTACAGAACAGCATACAAGACTCCGCTTGGCACAACTCCATTCCATCTGTTGTATGGGAAAGCATGTCATCTGCCTGTTGAACTCGAGCACAAAGCTGAATGGGCTGTCCGCAAGCTAAACTTCGATATCAAACCAGCTTTCGAGAAGCGGCTTATCCAACTTAATGAGCTTGATGAGATTAGACACAACGCTTATGAGAACTCCAAACTCTACAAAGAACGAACAAAGGCTTATCACGACAAACACATCCTTGAACGCCACTTCGAACCCAATGACCAGGTACTCCTATATAACTCTCGTTTACAATTATTCCCTGGAAAATTGCGTTCACGATGGTCAGGCCCTTTCACCGTCAACGACGTGCGACGCTCTGGTGCCATTGTCCTGATTGATCAAGACGGCAAGGCTTTCACAGTCAATGGGCAACGAGTTAAGCATTATTTTGCACCGGCTGCCATTCCTGCAGGGGGAAGCATTTCCCTCACCACCCCACCACCCGTCTAACCATCACCACAGTCAAGCTAATGACTGAAAAGAAGCGCTGAGTGGGAGGCAACCCACTGGTTTAGTTTTTTCTAACTCTATCACTTTTTCTCTTTTTAGGATTTTGTCTTTTGATTTTTCACTAACTTGATTTGTCATTGATGGAACTAATGCTTATCTATTCAGGATTCTGGTTTTGCTTTGATGTTTGATTGTCTTTCCACAGCTTACAGCAGGGAATTCATGTGTGAAAACTTCAACAAAACACCAACAATCTTGCAGAATTTTGCCTCAGACCTGCTGTTCACGGACAGTGTGTCGATCAACACACCCCATTCCTGTCGATCGACAGCCCACGGGGTAACTGGTTCTAACTTAGCAAAAATTCCTCAAATTTCAATTCAAGTTATTTTTCGTTTTTATCTCCGATCCTAAGACTTTTTACCACTGGGGACAGTGTTACTTAAGTCTGGGGGCGGAAAATACTGACGTATTTTTCTTTATTTTGGTTTTTGATTTTCTTTTACTAACCATTTGAGTCTTTTTCTTTTGTTTTATTGAGTCAAAATTTTGTTGAAAACTATGATCCTTTTTCTTTTGTGTTTTGCCTGGTTGACTAATGCTGCAGAATAAGTCTGATTCCGACTAATGAAAAATCCAATGATTGAGCGGTGAACCAGAGACAAACAAATTCCCATCAAGATTCATTAAAGCCGGAGCCAATTTCTGAGCTTTTCCTTTTACCTCATCAATATGGTTAGTGTTTCTAAGAACTTGACTCTTTGTTCATACCTGATAGCTTACATTGAAAACAATGGTACCCCTTTCCCCTAGTCTTAAAAAAAAAAAAAAAAAAAAAAAAAAAAATTGTTGTTAATGCTTATAAAAGACGAGATGATTTCCTGCGAGCTAGAGGGTAGATGATCCCATTACTCTGCTCTTGTTTGGAATGATCGCGCAGGGTTGTTAGAAGAGTAGGTAAATTATTATCGATGATCTCATTATTTCACCCTGAGGTTTCTAAAAAAAAAAATGAAAAGAAAAGAATAAACATGAGTGTGTAAAAGAATAAGTCTGGGGGAGAGTAAGGTTATTCAGCGTTGGATATGTTGAGTTTTGATGGTAGAGTACAGTGAATGAGTCTAGAAGGTTCTGGTGCATTAGTTACATTGATTGAGACCCGGTGATGAAGGCTTTCTTGATGAATGTGTGGAGATGTTTTGGGAGTTTCTTGGTTTCATTGTGATTTCAGCGGAGAAGTACATGGTGGTTCGTTTTAGGCTTGTCTGTTAGGCATATGGATTTGGTTCGAATGACTAAGGCAAAGCATTAAAGGCAAAGGTGAGTTTTCGTGTTTTCAAACCTCTTTCCACAGGTTTAGTTTCTATTTTGCTTGAGGGCAAGCAAAAGCTAAGTCTGGGGGAGTTGATATAGTCCATATTTTACCCTCCATCCATATGATTTAAGTGTCGTTTTTAGAGTCTTTCTAGTGTTTTTGTAGTGTTTTAGTAGTGTTTTACTATGTAAACAGGTCAATGTACGTTTGGAGCTTGCTAGGAGCAAAAGTAACAAAAAGGATTCATTTTGGAGCTTTTTGGAGACATTTGAAGATCAATGCGGATTCTCAGCTTTCACTGTCCAGAAACACGATGTATGTCGATCGACAGGCTTTAGTTGTGTCGATCGACAGGCGACCTGAAAGCAGAGCTTTTCGAGATTTGAAGCCCAATTCGTTTCCTACTCGGTTTTGGATTCTAAAGACCGACTTAATCAAGCCTTAGACGTCTAGAAGACTTGTATATATAGTTGTGTTAGGTTTTCAAAAGAGATATCCAGACTTTGTTAAGCTTTAGCTAGAGATATCTACTTTGTTCTAGGTTTTGAGAAGAGAGCTTTGGGGAGATCTTTCTGTTCCTGATTCTTCAAGTCCTGATTGTGAACCCCTGTTATTTCTTACTCTTAATCTTAATAATGATTTCGTTTTCTATCTCTTGTGTTATTGCTTTAATTATGTCTGAGTAATTCACTAGTTAGATTTAGGGTTTTCTCACAAGGTTTAATGGTTTGATTGAATGAATTGGTTAGTTAAGGATTGTCTATCTTATTTGTTCTTAATCTGAGATTGTTCTTATTGCTTATTCTTGATTGATCACCTTGAATTTGAACTTAGGTTGTTAGTCTCTGCGAAAGTAGGATTGATAGCTTGAACCTATCTCTAGATTAGCAACACTCCTGATTCACAACGACAGTTGGTTTTAGGGTCTTGCATGAACATATTGAACCTGAACTTTAAAGCTGATTTAGATTCCTTAGAATTCACAACGATAGTTGGTTTTCTGTTTCTAGATTAAGGAGTATTCACAGCGACAATTGGTTTACTTACTTTTATGTTTGAGTTCTAGAACATTGATTAACTTATCCTGACTAATCATTCTATTTATCATTCCTGATTTCCTGAGAATTCCCTGGATCTAACGCTTTCTCTGATCTGTTTACAACTCGTTTTAATATTCTGCAATTGTTTTCTCTCTTTTACATCTATTTGGTTTAGCATAATCTGAGACTTAAAGCCTATTGTGTAACTAAGTCCCTGTGGATTCGATCCCTAAGTACTACAGTGATCTCTTAATTTGAGAGAGTAGCTCAGGGAAAATTTGAGCATATCAGTATCAACAATTGCCCCCCAAGTCTTCCGAGCTATTCAGCTCGGATACTTGGAATTAAATGCTGATTTATTTGATTTTATCCGAATTTGCTGTGTTTTCCATCATTGCCTTGATTCCCGTGACTACAGCGATTTGATCTCCCTGACCTTCGCCGATTTTGTCCTTGATTGGTGACTAATTTTTATATTAATATAGTGGGGAAACTGCTCCACTTCCCCACATTCTTTGTGGCGGTTAATAAAAGTAAACGCAATCAAAAAAGTTTTTTTGTTATCTTCCTCCTCCATCTTTACTTTTACCCTTTCATTGAAAATTCCGAGATGTCGCCGCCTCGTTCTGCTGCTATTGTCCCAACGGAAGAAGAGCTTGCTATAATCGCTGCTGGAGATAACATGGCTAACCCAGGTGCCACTGAATGTACCCAACCAGGGGACGAATTCGGTCCGTATTGGTCAACCCTTTCCTCCGAAGAATCGCTCGATCTGCTCCGTCGCCTTTGCAATATTCCGAAGGATGTGGAACTTGTTCTTCCGGCGCCGAACGAGTCTCCGGAATCCGTGCGCCCCGGATATTGTTGTGCTTACAAAGTTTACTTTAAAGGTTGTGGCTTGCCCTTTCCTATTCCTGATTTACTGCTTCTGTACTTAGATGCTCTAGGTCTTGCTTTTCCGCAATGCACCCCGAATTTAATTCGTAATATCTTGTGTGCAATAACCGTGGCTATGGAGGCGAACTTCGCCATTGGTCTTGACGAACTTTATGAGTTGTTCAGCGTCCGCATCGCTCGCGGGAGCGGTACTTTCATGCTCCACCCTCGCACAGACATAGCATTATTCGACGGTTTTCCTCTTAAAGATGAAAACTGGAGAAGATACTGGTTCTTGTTCAAGATTGACGAGTCCTCTGCCGGGAGTTTTAGCGAAATCTTCAGGACAAAATTTCTGTCCGGACCAAGTAAGGAGACTGTTCCTTTGATGCCTCCTCTTATTCGCTTAATTAGTACACTCTATCCCTTTGGATTGCTGAGTTCGACATTTTTTTTTTGTTTTCAGTGGACAATAAGTTAAAACGACCTGAATTTTATCAAGGTTTCTTCCACTTTTTCAAGGCTGCTTCGGAGCAACGTATTCACTGGAACTCCTTTACTATCCAAAGGATTCATCGAGGTTTGGACATGATGAGGCGCCGTTTTGGCCGTAAAATTAAAGGTACTTTTGATGAAAATTGGAGTGAATTGGGTCTTCGTGAGCGAAGGGGCAAAGAGATTGATATGATGAACGCTGTTGCCACTATCAGTAAAGAAAAAAGGGCTTCGCCTAGCGTTGAGGTCCATCGTAAAGCTATCCTTGTTAACGATGGTTCTCCTGAAGCTCTCAGGGTCTTTGGTCGCCCCCCGTCTCCTCTTCCAGGTCCCGTCGCTCCTGCGGGGGATGATTTCGATGTCACTCTCGCTTCTCTTCGAAAGAGGACCTCGAAGAAACGGACTTCGGATTCAGCGGTTGACCCAACGGCGAGTTCCTCTCAGCGTTTAAAAAGAACTTGTCCCGAGATGCCTCTCCCACCTACTCCGATCCCTCAACCTTCTGGTGGTTCAGGCCAGGTCGGCTCAGATGAAGTTCTTATGGCTGCTCGTCATGAGGTGTCCTTTCCACCCGAGCTAATTGCACATGTTTCCGACGACTCACCTCGGGTCGATTCTGACAATCCAATAGCCCCTACTTTGGAGGCAAGGCCCCGTGTGGATAAGGACTCTCGCTCTCAGGGCTCAAGATCTAGCAGGCCGTCCCGTCGTGGCCCTACTCCTAATCCTGCTTTTACAGGTATCTTTATTAAGCCTTTTGGTCTGTTTCCCCTTGTCGAAATGTAACAAAGATGTTTTTTTTTTATTTAGCTCGCGATCGTGCTGCGAATGTTTTTAAGCATCTCGGAACTCAAGCGGGTGACCCTATCCCTCAACTTGAGCGCTGGAGGCCTGAAATCCGTGACTTCTATTCCAACTACGCACTTCACGCAGCTCAGGTTTAGTTTCATCATTTTTTTTATATAACGAATTTCGTACAACCTCAAGGTTGCTAAGTTTCAATTTCCTGAATCTTCTTTTAGTGTGCCGGCTTCGTTAGCAGCATGGTCAGCTGTTATGAATCACGGATTATTCCCAACATTGCTGGTAGTGAGTCCCTGTAGAATAGGATTGCAGCTTTGGAGCAATCAGGGAAAGAACTTAAGGAGGCACTGATCCAGTCAGAAGCTCGCGCTAGTTCGGTTGATGTTCTTAAAAAAGAACTTGAAAAGGCTCAGGGGCTCGGAAAGGCTCAAGAACAGAGAATTCGATTCTTTGCTGCAAGTGCTTCTTCTTCCAAAGAGTCGTGTGAGGCCATGGGCATTGAACTCCACAACCTTAAGGCCAAACTGAAAGAGCAAGATTTGAAGAATGAAGCCTTAGTTAAACTCCGTGAGCATGACTTGAAGGTGTCTGCACACTCAGCCCGGAAAATGGTGAAATCCCGAGGTCAAATACTTTTTGATGACATTTCTGAGTACCTTCGTTGTGTTAAGGCGATGAAAAGAGCTGAAGCTGACTTGGTGGAGATTAATAGCAACAAGATGCTCCTTGTTCAGATCGCTGAAGGCAAGGTCTCTCCTGGCGATGAGCTCGATGCTCTAGACAAGATGCTGAAGGAGACTAATGAGAAGCTTTCTTCTCTTCCTCCAGCTGACTTTGATCTTCAGAAATATGCTGAATACTTCGCTGATTCTCCTCCTATAGACGAAACTGGTCCGTCCTTGGCTTCGCTGAACCTCATGGAAGGAGGGTTTGGATCTTCGGAGAGAATCGACCCTTCATCTGCTCCGATTCCAATTACTCTAGAGGTGAATTTTATAATTCCTTCTTTTATCTATCAGTTCGGTTCTAACTTTTATTTGCTCGGAAATAAACAGGTGTCTGAGCTTCGAACTGTTCCCGAGGCGACTATTCATCATGCCAGCTCGGAGGTTCCACCATCGAGCTCCGAAGTGAATCCTATTGAAGTTGTTAGTTCGGAGTTGGGAGATTCAACTTCCAAAGTTCGTTAATTTTGCGGTTATAACCGCTTTTTCAGGGAAATTTCCCTTTATTGTTTGGACTTGTTTTTGTTATTTTGTTGCCCATGGGGGCTTTGATGACTTAATGTTTCATTTTGCCTGAGGAGGCTTTTAAACCTTGAACTTAATTCGAATTTTTAGGTTTGCAAAGCCTTTCTATTCGATTCAAAGGTTTTACGTTGTTTGTTGAAAGTGGTAGGGTTGATCAGGCCCATGGGTCTGTAAAAAGTGGATATGTACCCATCTTTTTCTGACCTTTTGTCGTTTGTTGAATAACTGTTTCGAGATTTTGAGTTCTCAGATTCAGGTTCTGAGTCCAGTGAGCTCGGAGCTCGGAATTAAGAAATTCCTTTGGTTTGAACTTGCGTGTTTTTATCTTACTGCAAAGCGAAACTACGCTCCTTTTCTTTGGGCCTGCCCTATTCCCCGAATAAGCCCATCCACTACCGTTTAAATTTTGACTCCGAAATTGATTTGACGCTTGAGGTTCCCTAGACCCTCTAGGTTTTTAGGTAGGGAGGCTTAATTGCCTTCTTTATTACACTCCCCTGCTGCCTTAATCGAGAAACGTGATGTTATGATTGTTTCTTTATATTGAGGAAGAAGAGAGACGAAACCCTTTAGTTTCCCCATATGTTTTTTCTTCCTCTTTTCTTCTGCACATATTTCGTTTTCGGTGATCATGTTTTCTTCTTCCTCCAGTGATGACAGCGCTGTTTCGGCCTCTCGTGAGGGCACTAGGGCGCTTGTTCAAGGTCGTCTTCCTTTTCCTCGACTTCCGACCAGAAGCAGAGATGCAGATGGTAAATTCATTCCTCTGGGCGTTCAATACCCCGACATGGAGATTCCCGACTGTGTCCACGAATGCTCTCAAGTCCAGGATTATATGGCTGAGGTTTATTCCTTCTCTTCCCTAACTTCTTTCTTAGTAACACCTGGTAATTGAATTCTAGGTTTAGGTTCTCTTAGGACTTCCGGAACGTTTAGATGTTAATCCCAGTGTCGAACCCTGATATTTTTTTTTGTTTAGATTGTTGAAAAACATGACCGTCTTGTTGCTAAACGTTCGCGTCTGGTAGCTGAGAAGAAGAAATTACAGGCCAAGATTCTGGATTACGAAAGAAGGATCAGAAGGCTAGAAACGGACCCAATCAATTGGGAGCGTCAAAACTTTGACTCCATAATGTCCATTCCGGATGCTTTCCGAGAGTGGATGAGAGGTGGAGAGAAAGCTTCCGAGGTTCTCCGGAGACGTGCTAAGGCCGCCTTGTTAGCTGGGACTGCTCCTGCCAACACTGCTCGCGACATTTCTATTGATCAAAGATACCACAGAGACCAAAGATACACTTTAAATCAATAGATTAAATTAAGCTAAGACAAAATAAGTAAGAGTTTTTCTAACAACCTAACGATAGAAATAAATAAGCAAACAATAATGAATGAAGTATTAGGCATAGGGAGACCATCCAGGATGTGACAAAACAATTAAGTCAATTAACAGGAAATATTAAGATACGTTCTAGAACTCAATTCACAATGGTAAGGTAAATCGATTCTCACGCAAATACCTACTTAGCAATATTTAGAGAACGCTTTACGCTAGGCTTCCCTAAGTAAAACTAGCATTAACAACAAGATCGATATGTTCAAAAGATATCAAAACGAGAGCTTTGCGCTTGCCAAGTTATGAAATCTTGCTCCCCTAGTGTTGATTCCAGCGACTAAACATCACCTAAGATTTTAGAACAAGTTAGCTACTCAAGCCCTAAGCATTAAGAACAACAATAGGAAAAGAACTATAAATTAAATTCCCCAACTAACAACCTAATAATTAATCACATCCCTTCAGAGAAACCCTAGCCTAATAAGGAAACTACTCAAGCATAAAAATAAAAACAAAGATGGAACTAAAAAGAAACATCTTTAAAATAAAACTAAGAGTGTATTGAGATGTGAATCTCTTACAAACTCTAAAAGGGAGAGAATGAATTGTGTGTTGATACAATAGGCGAGCCCCTGTTTATATAGTAAAGGGAGAGAGGCCGCAAAAGGAAAACAAGAGAGAAAATGGAAAAAACAAAAAATGGAAAATCTTGGAGAAAAGGCAAGCGGGGATCGATCGATCCTCGGGTAGGATCGGTCGATCCTAGGTCTTTTTCGCGTCTTGGGCCAAAACTCTTGAGTGGATCGAGCGGTCCATGGGCCTAGCAAGTCGGTGCCGCAAATCTTCAGGGATCGATCGATCCTTGGGTAGGATCGGTCGATCCTTCTTTATTTCTTCACGATTGGCCCATTTCTTCAAGCTTGGTCCATTTGCACTCTTATTTGATCCAAAATCCTTTCTTTTCCAATATTCTCCTTGTAGACCTGTAAATCATTAATCAAAGCAAATAGTCCTAATATCTATCTAATATAGGTTAGTTGACTCAAAATACAATCCTAAAACTTAGACTAAAAACGATAAAATTAAGACTCATCAATCACCCACCGGAAGTCCGTCGGAACATCGCCGTTAACAGACGCGGACGCGGTGCCCCTGGCCTCGGTACCAGTGATGCGGGTCCCTCGTCCTCCGAAGCCAAGAGAGCTGACAAGCGTCCGGCTGATGGGCCTCCCTTCTGATTTCTTTTTATTAAAAACTTATGTTGTTAATGGGCCCGAGGCCAATTTCCTTTTTAAACAATGGACCCTTCCAAGGATCCGAAGATTTGGTTACCATATTTTGCTGATCTAATTTTTTTTTGCTCTTATTTCCTTTGCCGAGTAATAATTTTTATCACTTTTACTCCTGATGGTCTTGATTCGCTCCGTAATTTAGGAAATTGATTTTCCTTATTAGACGATATCAGAGAAGGTTAAATAGAGCTAGTGGTGCAGTTATGTTTTTTTTTATTAATCAAAATGGGTAAAAGGTCAAGCGCCAAACGTTGTAGATCAAAGCGTTCCGGAAGCAGGCGTTCAGGTCCTCGGGTCAAGGATGCTGAGACTTCTTTTCGTGAGGAACTTTTCTGCTCCAATCCAGGGGGAGGTGAGTGTCGTCTTGGTATTGGTACTGGCATGCAGATTCCTCGGGGGATGCTCGAGCAACTCTCCCCTGGCTATTACATCTCTGCGCATGACTATCTCGAGAAGGTATGTTTTCTTGCAACTTGAACAACTCAGTTGGGTATAAGGAAGATAACTTGATTATAACCAGTATTACACCTCGTAAACAAATACAAAGGTCTTCGAAGCGAAAGGGAATTTCTCCAGAGAAAGGTGTTTCAATTCGAAAAAAGGATGCTTGAGATTTCGAAAGATCTATGCGTTCTGGAAGCTCATCCCGAACACTGGCTTGATTTGGGTTTTGATCAATTCTTTGGTGGGATACCAGCTGGTCTTCGGGTGATAATTGACCTCGCTAGTCAAGGAGTCGAAGTGTTCGAAAGAGAAGACTAGATTCATATGAACCAAATCCTCAGTTGTATTGTCCATGTTTTTCTTTTGAAATTCCTTGTAATGAAGAAGGTGGTATAATCCCTTCCCCCCCTTTTTTTTTTTGAAAACAAAATCAAGAGGATTTGATTTTATTTTATAAAATAGCTGAGCTCATCCGAGCTGCCTACGTACCCTTTGCAGGGATCAAGCCAAATCGTAGTTCATTTTACAAAGAAAAAATTTAAGCATAAAACTTTTTCAAATTTAGGATGTTCCAAGGACGTGGAACGTCTGTTCCATCCTGCTCCTTTAGCCGATACACGCCATTCCGAACTATCTCAGAGACCTCGTAAGGTCCCTCCCAGTTAATTCCGAGCTTCCCTGCGCCGTCTTCTTTTTTGTTTTCAAAAACGCGGCGAAGGACGAAGTCCCCGACTTTTAAAGGCCGATTTTTAACATTAGAGTTATAATACCGAGCTGCAGTTTGCTGGTAATTCTCTAAACGAATCAGTGCGCGATCTCGTCGTTCGTCGATTGTGTCCAACGTATCTTCAAGATTTTGAGTATTCATTACTTCGTTACGAGGCAGTTCATTCCGACGTAATCCCGGCACCTCGTTTTCGGATGGTACGACCGCTTCCATGCCGTACACAAGAGAAAATGGAGTTTCCCCAGTGGCTCGTCGTGGAGTTGTCCGGTAAGCCCATAGCACTGGTTGCAACTCATCGTACCAACCTCCTTTATAAGTAGTTAAGCGCTTCTTTAAGTTGGACAGAATCGTTTTGTTTGTTGCCTCTGCTTGACCATTCCCCTGTGGGTACCGAGGTGTTGAATAGCTAATCTTAATCTTCCAAGAAGAACAGAAATTTTCAAAATCCGCCGAGATGAATTGCGACCCATTATCAGTAACTATTTCGGACGGAATACCATGGCGACAGATGATATACTTCCACAAGAATGTCTTAACCTGAGTATCCTTTATCGAAACATAGGCCTCCGCCTCGACCCACTTGGAGAAGTAATCTGTAAGAACGAGTAAGAATTGTACTCCTCTAGTTGACCGATGCAACGGTCCGATGATATCCTTCGCCCACCGCATGAATGGGTAAGGAGCCGTGATGGAAGATAAAAGTTCCGAAGGCTGATGAATTAATGGTGCATGCTGCTGACATTTTTTACAACGCCGAGCGTACTTTTCACAATCTGTTACCATTGTTGGCCAATAATAACCTTGTCTCTTGATTTTGAACGCCATTGTTCGACCAGACGAATGACTTCCACATAACCCCTCATGTGTCTCTGCTGTAACGACATATGTCTCTTCTCCGTGGATGCATAATAAATATGGGTCACTCAGGCTGCGCCTATAAAGTGTTCCACGTATCAAACAATACTTTGCGCTTTGTATGCGTAATTTTCGAGCCCTCCATTTGCCCTCCGGAAGTTCTCCAAATTCAATATACCTCTTAATCGGAATTCTCCAATCACTCCCCCAGACTTCGGGTGTTACGTCGAATTGTACCTCGCGAGGTTGTTGTTTCGGTTCTGGTGTCAAATCCGATGTGTCAGCTTCAGTTGCTCCAGTTTCTATTACTTCATCATTTGCCTTGTGTGATTCGGGTTCTTCGGAAGGCTTTTCTACGGATGTTCGTTGGGCAGGGGTCTTTCGAACTCTTTTGTTCGAAAGTGACTCAGTTTGGCTACTCGGATTCGCCCTGAATTTTGATCTGGTAACAATAGTTACTTGGTCTTGAATTGAAATGCTCGGAGATATAATACTCTCAACCGGAATGATCCTTTTAAGATCTGGATCCGAAGTGGAAGCTAAGGCCGCTAACGCATCTGCCGAAGTGTTTTCACTTCGGGGAATCCGAATGAGTTCGAAATGTTTAAAGTTTGCAGCCAAATTTTTGACCAAGCGGAGGTAAGTTTCCATTCGCTGATCCTTAGCTTCATAATCTCCATTAAACTGGTTAACTACGAGCTGTGAATCGCAGTAGACCGTGAGTTCGTTCATACTCAAGCCCGCTGCAAGGCGCATTCTGGCTATTAAGGACTCATACTCTGCCTCGTTATTTGATGCTGGAAAAACAAGTCGAAAAGATTGCTCTATCACCTCCCTTCCGGGTGCGATAAGCCTGACACCAATTCCTGAACCGTGTTTAGATGAAGACCCGTCAACGTGGAGTCTCCACATACTCTCCCCACCCAGCTCATCAATTGAGCCCGAGGTTGGAAATTCGGTTAGGAAATCTGCCAAAACTTGCGCTTTCGCACTGGTCCTTCCTTTGTACTCGATATCGTACTCACTTAACTCTACTGCCCACTTGGCTAATCTTCCTGACTGCCCTGGACTATGTAAAATAGCTCGTAAGGGATGGGAGGTTAACACCTCGACTGGATGTGACTGAAAATATGGTCGCAATTTGCGAGCTGACATTACCACTGCTAGTGCTAACTTTTCTATCATTGAATACCGTGTTTCTGCATCGAGAAGAGTTTTACTAAAGTAGTAAATCGGCTTCTGCTCACCACGATCGTCTCGGACTAGAACGCCGCTGACTGAATGACTCGATACTGAGACGTATAAATATAATTTTTCCTCAGCTTCAGGTTTGGATAGTACAGGCGGCGTTGTCAAATATTCCTTCAGTTGAGAAAAAGCTCTCTCGCATTCATCGTCCCAGATGAACTGTTTATTTCCCTTCAATAATTGATAAAAAGGGAGACACTTATCGGTGGATTGCGAGATAAACATATTTAGTGCTGCAATTCGCCCTGTTAGCCGCTGGACTTCTTTAACATTCCGAGGTGATGGCATACTCAAGAATGCGTTGATTTGAGTTGGATTTGCCTCGATCCCTCTCTCAGTTACAATGTAACCCAGAAATTCTCCTGATGGTACCCCGAAAGTACACTTCGCAGGATTCAACTTCATGCCGAATTGGTTTAATATTGTAAAACATTGAAGTAAATGGCTTATATGATCAGTTGCCTTTAAAGATTTTACGAGCATATCATCAATGTAAACTTCCATAGTTTTCCCGAGGAGGTTGTCGAACATTTTATTCATGAGTCGTTGATAAGTTGCCCCGGCGTTTTTCAACCCAAAGGGCATCACCTTGTAACAATATGTTCCTCGATCTGTGATGAAAGATGTTTTTTCTTGATCATCGGGGTTCATCATGATTTGATTGTAACCCGAATAGGCATCCATGAAGGATAATCTCTCATGACCAGCAGTGGATTCAACGAGTCGGTCGATATGAGGCAATGGAAAGCTGTCCTTGGGACATGCCTTATTTAGGTCGGTGAAATCAACGCAGACTCTCCATTTCCCATTTTTCTTTTTTACCACAACTGGATTCGCGAGCCAATCTGGGTATTTTACCTCCCTAATGGATCCCATTGCTAGAAGTTTGTCTACCTCATCGTTGACTGCTTTTGCTCGGTTTGGTCCGAGCTTTCGTCTCTTTTGCTTCACTGGTTTGAAACTTGGATCAACATGCAGCTCATGCGAAATCACTTCGACATCGATACCTGGCATGTCTTTTGCTTCCCAAGCAAAGGTTGCCTTGTGATCTTTTAGCATTTGAATCAATGCTTCCCTTTCGTTTATATCTATTGCAGTACCAATTCTTACTTTTTGTTGGGGGTAATCTTCATTGATTACCACTTCTTCTGTAGTATCCGCGGGATTATGAACTTTAACAGTTATTGGTATAATCCTGAAGTTCTGTAATTGCTATCGTGGACGTAACTTGTGACTTGCAAGGTAACACGTTCGAGCTATTTGCTGATCTCCGTAAATGGTCTTTACCCCTTCGTTTGACGGGAATTTAATGCACTGATGGTATGTCGATGGTACTGCCTTCATTTGGTAAATCCATGGTGTTCTGAGGATCACGTTGTAGGAAGAAGGCTTGTCGAAAACAGTGAACTCGACAATAGTTGGCACTCCTGCTGCGAGAACTGGTAATTTGATAGTTCCTAGAGACATCGAAGTTTCGCTCGTAAAGGCTATCAATGGCATCGGGGTTCCCGCGATATCCGCTCGGGAAATACCCATTTTTTCTAGGGTCCGAAGAAAAATGAGGTCCACCGAACTGCCTGTGTCGATTAAAACCTTCGTTACTTCGAAGTTTGCTACGTCCAAAGTTATCACGAGTGCGTCGTCGTGTGGCTTTGACAGATGAGAAGTATCCTCTTCTTCAAAGCTCACTACGGTAGTTTGTAGGCTGACGGTGGGTGCTCGAGATACACTCATTACTGCTGCCCGTTGATGTTTCTTTATTTCTCGAATGGAGTCATTAAACAACTTAGACCCTCCCATGATAACGTTTATCCGTTGTTTCGGACCCTCGGATGGAGCTATCTCCATCACCTTGGGCCGCTCATTGCTCCCTTGAGACTCTCCTGGATTTTCCTTTGCTTTGTGGTACTGCGCTATAAATTCATCAGTATTAAAATTTGCCAAAGTTCCAACCGCCCATAAATCTGCAAGGTGACGTTTGAGGATCCCACAATCCTTAGTTGCATGTCCGTTGACTCTATGAATATCGCAGTAAGCACTCTCGTCTCGAACCCACGTGTTAAAGGAAGGTTTCTTTCCTTTTCCGAACTGGGGCTTTGAGACGTTCTGGCTGTGTGGGTTTACTCCGAAGCGCTTTTGATCTCGTTGTTCTTTTGGTTCGAACTTCTTGTTCGGAGGCTGACTATTTGTTTTGACTGGGGTTTGCGAGTTTTTGAACTTCTTCGCATTAGACCTTTTGTCTTCTTCAGCTTCGATCCAGCTATTAGCTCGGAATAATGCATCTTGGATACAATCCGGCTTATTGATGATTAGCTCTTCTCGGAACTTTGATTCGTGCCAGAGTCCATGTTTCAAAGCGGAGATTGCCGTTGAGTGGGATATGCCTGGTACTTTTGCAATGACCTCTTTGAACTTTGTGATATACTTACGAAGCGGATCATGTGGTCCTTGCGATAGTGCCCAGAGGTCTGCATCCGAAGTCCCTTTCTCAATGAACATTGAGTATTGCTTGAGGAATTCTGATGATAAATCTTTGAAGCTTTTTATGGATTCGGGTTTGAGTTGGGTGAACCACAGTAAAGCCGGTCCGGACAGATGTTCAGCGAATATTTTACAGTATCCTGCTTCCTACTCGGATTCTTCTAGGTCGAAACGACCAACTGCGATCTGGAATGCTGCTAAATAATTCTGCGGATCACCTGTCCCATCATAGGAAGGTATCTTGAGACGGCGTGGGTTCTTGAGCCGTACATTCGCGATCTCCAGAGTAAATGGAGTTCGGCGGGTCTCCTCAATGACACGATCGATCTGAGGAGCTTGGCTAACTGCCTGATGGAATTTAGCTCGCATCTCTTTGAGCTCGCGTTGCACGTCCAAGAAATCTGGATCCAAATGAGTCGTTCGTATGGTCGTGTTTGGAGTTCCCTGTTGTCCGTCCGAACCAGTTGGATCGCGGGGATTTTCTTCCCTGTTCCGATGATCTGGGTCGGAGCTTTCCGGTAAATCCATCGGAATTTCAATGTGTGGTGGCCGATGGACTGGTATAGCCGTAGGTATGGCCGCCGCTGTTATCGGATTGTTCATCGCCGTAGTCAAAGAATCTAGTCGAGCCGTTACAATGTCATGATTTTTCGAAGCATTTTCTTGGCCAGTAGTCAAGGCAGCAATACTGTTTTCAACAGTCGTGAATTTCGCGGTTAACGCATTAATCGCAGCCACCACGGGATCTGGTTGACTTGAATCGGTATCGTGGGACATGATGCTTCGCTGTCGTTGAATGAAATTACCACAAAGGTAGGAAATGCGTGAGTGAAGACTATGTCTCCCCTCCTTCTAGCGCCAAAATGTGGATCCCGGATCTAACACTCAAAATATAATTGAATAAAGATAAGAATAAGAACGATATTTCAACAATAATTTGCTAAGACAAAAGTGTAAAATATGAGTATTATTATTGAAAAAAGATTGTCCTTATTACATTTGGATTGTCTTATATTTATACCCCTATTCTAGGACATTAATTGTATTTAATGACATTATTACAATTATTTATATTAATGACGTCGGTTTTGATCTTGTCTTTATTATTGTAACAGCTATATTCAAATTCCCTTGTGGGCTTTGCGTTGTGGGCCTTTTCCTTCTGTCCAAGCTCATTCCTTTTCCCCGAACTACTTTCCATCCGAGCTCTATTGGGCCTTGCTCTTGGGCTTCTGATTTGGATCCATCTTCAGTTCGGGATCCGGTATCAACATGTTAGATTAGTAAATAGTAGTTTGTTTTTGGAATTTCATATACAGTAGGTTTTCTGTTGTGACCCTTCTTCATACAAATGTCTAATAAATTTATAACATTTATTGAAATTTTCTAATATTTTTCAAATTATATATTTGAAAATTATATAGTTTGTATATTTTTAGTTGGATTTTTAATCTTAGAACAAATAATAGGTGACATAAATACATAGATAAATATTTTATAATAGATCATTTTCAAAACATATATTTTATATGTTTACCACGAGATCATTTTTTATTTTGCATTTATAAAATTATACGACTTGACTTGGTTGATATTTGTTGTGAGTCCAAATAATTTTTATTATGTGAAATTTGATTATTATAAATTAGTAATTGTACTTGCCCAAGTTAATTATATATAATATATGTTTAATCTATATTATAAAAAGATTGATACAGTTTTCAATTTTGCCAATGAGTGTGATGGAGCAGGTTAGGATTAACGTTCAACTTCTCATTAACTCGTCTTATATCAGACTATTCTATTTTGTGTTTTAGTAGACCAACCTGTGAAAAACTATATAATCATATTTATGTAAATTTTAACCTGTTGCGTAACATAACCCGCAAGTACTTAAATTTGTTTTAGCAAGTTAAAAATATTTAGAACTAGATTAGGACCCGCGTATACGCGGGTTTAAAATTAAAAATTTAATAACCCGTGTAAAAATTAAAGTAAAAGATAAAAATAATTTTTGAAGTTCTGTTATCAAATTTATGAATTAATTAATTTAATTTTTAATATATTAATTATTTAAAATTTTGTAATCCACATGTTAACCAATACATTTTTTATAATCCTACCAAAAAAAAATATACATTTTTACAAATTTAATAGATTTTACTGTTATCGTATGTAAATACTATATTCAAATTTAATTATGTATTATTGTACATATACTATATTTAATCAGTTTAATTTTCTAACCCCTCTATACAATTTATAATTTATATAAATATACATAAATATAAGAAATTGAGATTTTATAGTACTGAAAAATTAAGAAAAATTTTATGAGCTATTATACGTAAAAACCAATTTACTTTTTCATCCGATCAAATTAATCATATTTCAAAATTTTACATATTTATCCGGTAAAATCAATCATTACACATCAACCTGCTAAACATTTACCAAAGAATACGTATCTTATCAAAACATGTAGAACCATACGAAAAAGCCACATTTAGATTAAAATATACATGATCACACGATATTCATATCAAGCGTTTTTAGAACATCGCATCCAGAAACCATTAATACACTAACCAAAAATCATCAAACCAAAAGCAAATATATTATACATTAAAAAATAAATTCACCTCTTCATTCGATGAAATTATTCATATGATATCTACCTACTGAACATTAACAAAATAATAATAAAATTTTTAATTATATAATCCTTTTTATCTTTATCCTTCTGTAATCTTTTTTATCTATTTGGTCCTTTAAACTTTTCTTAACATTATCTTTTTATTTTTTAAAAAATTATTTAAGTTAGAATTTACTTAACATTATCTTTTTACATTTTTAAATTTATTTATGTTTTAATTTTATCTCATAGTTATCTTTTTCTATTTTAAAATTTTTTAAAAAAAAAAATTTTGACATGTTTCAAAATCTCTAACCGATAGATATGACACATGTCATGATCCCGTGAGTTACTAACTTCGAAAACCCAACTTTATATAATAAGATATTTTAAATTTTTGTTGAAAAAATATTTCAATCATGGGATACTATTTTTCTTAGAATTATTTTAAGTATGCTCTTTAGATACTAATTTAAAGTATAATTTTTTTTGACACCTATTTAAAATATGATTTAAACTAATTTTGATAGAAAAAACTTTCTTTAAAACATGAACATAAAAATAGTAATTGCTAATACAAAATAAAAACTTAAAAAGATAGTTAACTTTTAAAACTTTTAATCTTTAAATCAGTATAAAAAAAATAACTTTTAAAACTTAAAAATAATAGATAACTTTTAAACTTTCTGTTTTGACTTTGGATATTTTGTATTGACCCAGAATTATTTATCTTTTCAAAATTATATGTTTTAAAAGATCACTAATATTTGGGTATTCTATTTGTGGACTGTACATGCTTTTATTGGACTGTAAATGTTCAGAGATTTGGGATGTAGGTTACGTGGAGATGGGTTTGACTTCAAGTTACGAATGGGCCCATTAATTTCGTCTTTGTTTCTTACAAAGAGAAGCAAAACGGGTGGGTGCTGGGATCCGCGTGTTTATAAATGGGTCGTTATATGCAAATTACGAATATCTCCTTGTTACACTTCTAAAGAAAGGGCAAAATTGTAGTGGCATTTACTTTAAGGTTGCTCAAATAATAGTATAGAGATATCATAGCCTAATTTTTTTCTGTCGCGTCTATAAATATATAGAAAATAAATTTTAATATTCAAAATTCTCCAAATATCAATAATTTAGCGAGATATATTATTTAATTTAAATGTGGTTTATCGAAACGTATTAACCATATAGTTCTTAAACTTGAAAATATATAATTTTTAAGAAAGTGAAAATATATATTATACCTCTGTATGAGATGGTTAAACAATTTACAATAGTTCAATTGGTTTTGAGGGATTTGACCGTTTTCCCTATAACGGAT
Organism: Erysimum cheiranthoides; assembly: GCA_011420285.2. Classification (NCBI taxonomy): domain Eukaryota; kingdom Viridiplantae; phylum Streptophyta; class Magnoliopsida; order Brassicales; family Brassicaceae; genus Erysimum; species Erysimum cheiranthoides. The sequence goes on from CM022182.2 coordinate 7,220,446, forward strand.
GAGAAAAATCACATAGAAACATCTTACAATGACACGACCATAATATATGGTTTGATTTTTATTTTTCTTATTCCATTTATATATATGGGATAAACACTACATAAAATAGAGAGCAAACTTAAACAAGATAGAAACCAAAGTCCTCTTAGTACTTGAGACCAAGAGTGAGTCCAAGAGACAATTCTTCTTCACCATTTGCACCATTACCAGCAACAACGACATCATTGTCTCTGTTTTCATTTAGTCCCACCTGCCACAAAATATACATCTATCTAGTTCATGTTGATGATCATGCATGGTTACAACGTAAGAAATGGTAAAATAGAAAATTACCCTTGGAGATCGATAGAGAGACTCGCAAGATACTACTTCCGTAGTTTTCTTACTTGATTCCAACACAGGGGTCATCGCTTCAGTCATATCCCAATGTACCGGACAAGAAATTGAAAAAGATAATTAGTTTACTGAATAACCAAAAACACGATTATACGATTTCTTAACTTAATACATAAACAGAAGAACCTATGCTGGTTTTGGAAGAATTGGTTAGCATCTCGAGCGCGTTCATAGATCTGAAGGTAGTGCTGAGATTGCCTCCCCCATCAACATGAACTAGATAGATACATATTTTGTGGCAGGTGGGACTAAATGAAAACAGAGACAATGATGTCGTTGTTGCTGGTAATGGTGCAAATGGTGAAGAAGAATTGTCCCTTGGACTCACTCTTGGTCTCAAGTACTAAGAGGACTTTGGTTATTATCTTGTTTAAGCTTGCTCTCTAATTTATGAAGTGTTTATCCCATATATATAAATGGGATACGAAAAATAAAACTCGAACAATATATTATGGTCGTGTCTTTGTAAGATGTTTATATGTGATTTTTATCATCCATTATATGGGTGAAAGATCATTTTTAAATATATTTCTATCTTACCAAATAAAACATATATTTAGAAAATCATTTCAATATTTTTTTTTAAAAAAATTCTCAATACAATTCTAATTAGAGAGACTCAAGAAACAATTTAGTTTCAACCATGTGTTCGTTAAACAAGCAAACAAAAAAAAACTCTACAATATATATTTTAAGCTAAAAGTGTAAACAAAAGTTTTGTTTCATGCAAATTTACGTCGTCATTCAACAACTAAATGGTTATGTGGATATGTGCAATTATTAAAAAATAAAAAATAAATATTGGTCTTAAATGGCACAAACGTAAAAGTTTAAAACAAAACATGTCGTTTTGAAGCACAAATAAGTCGCTTAAAGAGGTGTCATACATACATATATTATGTACGTACATACATAAATACTCTAAAATTCCTTATATTATATTTTTTAACCAAAAAGAATCTTTCTTATATTATATTTCTTAGCAAAAAAAACACTTTCTTATATCTCCCATTTGACTCTTCAGATTAAGAAAATAAAGCAAATAACTCAAATTAAGATTTGATACTTAAAAAGCTATAAAAAAAATATTTGATACTTTATTTGTTTGACTGGAAAAGATTTTTTATCCTCTTTCTATCTGGTCTTATAAGGTATTGTAGATGTTTGTTCTTATAAGATTTCTTATCCTCTTTCTATCTGGTCTTATAAGGTATTGTAATTTTTATGCAACATTTTTTAGTTTATATTACTTGGTTATGTATTAGTAAAAAAAACAAAATAATTTCAAACAATTATGTAGAAATAATTCATACAATTTTATAATCTCCTCACTGTCACTCAAAATATCTATAAAAGTAGTATTTGTTTTTTTTTTTGTCGTCTAAATCTTATTAGAAATTCAAAAACAGAGTCCAAGAAAAAACCAAAGACAAAAATTAAACAAGAAACAGAGCACACTCGCTCCTATGATAAAATCACTAGACGCTTCGCCTAGTGTCTTCATCGATGATATTGTGTAGCCAAGTTGGACCACCACGAGCAAGATAAGACTGAAACCGTCCATCCCTTGTCACACTTTTAGCAATCTCCCTTACAACTCTATTCGCTTTAGGCGACGATGTTTGAAAGGATACCTTCATAAACCTTGGCAGAAGATTATGAATCCTAGCAGTCAACGATAATGATAACGAGGCCAATTAAGAGGATTTATGGTCGCCTCAATAGTTGCAGCACAATCTTACACTAGTTCCAGATTCTCTATGTGAAAATCATTCAAAATACCACACCTTCAAGTTATTTATTTTTCCAAAAATATTATTATTAGTTTAATTTTCCAAAATTAGTACTAAAAGTTTTGTTTTTCAAAAATACCATAAACACAAAATTTGATTTTCAATGGTGTAGAATTTAAATTTTTTGGATTTGAGTTAACTATTTTACATTTAGGATATAGTTTTTAGGGGGTAGAGTTAAATGTTTAGGATTTAGAATTTAGTTTTGAAAGCTGAAAGTTTAGTTCTAGTTTTTTGGTATTTTTGTATTTTTGAAAAATAAAACTAATAATGGTATTTTTAGAAATTAAACTCATTTTAGTTGTATTTATAAGAATTACCCTAAAAACAACATTTCAATTAGCTAACAGAACTCATTGACAACTCAACTCTATGAAGACTTTAGTTTGCTCATTGACATTGTACGATTTTCATATTAGGATTGATCCCTTAAGAAATAGGAGCCTTAGGTAAAGGAATGGTGATAGTCATGACTAAATACCTCGTCATGGGTTTTTGGTGGGCGAGAGTCTCTACCTGAGTGGTGTCTTGGAGGGTGGGGGGAATCTATGTGGAGTTACACTTGATTTGTCTCATCCTCCTCTGTTGTAGGAGCAAAACCTGTAGGGTCTCTCCTACTTCTCTCTCTACATTTCTCTGCTTATATGCGATTGAGAGTTTTCTGTTAGTTAATGATTAGGGATTGAAAGTTATAAAGATCAGCTGAGTAGATTTTGGGATAGTCCCAAAGTCGGTCCAACGTTATCGAGGGTAGGGTCCTATTAAAGATTAGAATTTTTGAATGTTATAAACTCATAATCGAAAAAAACTCGAAAAAGTTCAATGACAACATCAAACATTTTGTTATGAATCTTGTGATTCTTATTAATGAATGAATGAGGTTACATCATATATATATACATAAGAGGGGAGACAAATCCCATTAGGATTAGGAAACACTAAAGCCCACCAAGCCTAAGTTAAACCGTCTCTAGTCGATGGGCCGTGTCTTCTAGAAGTTAGTCATGGATCTTCTAGAACATGGATATGGGCCACGGTTATGGAGTCCATCCGAATATGGTTTATAACACTCCCCTTGGATGACATAACCGTGTAGATGCCAAAGGATCTCTGTAATGCGCTTGGGGAATGCTGCCTCATTAAAAGCTTACTAGGAAAACCCATTTGGGACAAAACCATAGTTAAGGAAAAAGAGTACAGCACGCATTACTCCCCCTGATTTGGTTATCCCTTTAAGTCCTTAAGTCTCCGCATTCCAATTTGGCGCGTGAGCTTTCTTAGCGTCGATGTTGGTAATGCCTTAGTGAAGAGGTCGGCTGAATTATCACTTGAACGAACTTGTATCACTTGAACTTCTCCATCTCTTTGCAAGTCATGCGTGAAAAAGAACTTAGGTAGAATGTGCTTCGTCCGATCTCCCTTGATGTATCCTTCCTTAAGTTGTGTGATGCAAGCGGCATTGTCCTCGTACATGACTGTTGGTTCCTTGTCATCGTCCATGTCACAATTAGATCGTATGTGTTGAGTCACTGACCTCAACCACACACATTCACGGCTGGCCTCATGTATTGCCAAGATCTCCGCATGGTTAGATGAAGTGGCTGAGATGGTTTGCTTCATTGAACGCCACGAAATCGCGGTTCCACCGTGTGTAAACACATAACTTGTTTGTGACTTACCATTATGTGGATCTGATTGATAACCTACATCAGCAAAACCAACTAAACCTTCTTTATTATGGTTAGTATAATATAGACCCAAATCAATAGTACCCTGTAAATAACGAAGTAAATGTTTAATTCTGTTCTAGTGCCTTTGGGTCGGACATGAGCTAAATCTAGCAAGGAGGTTCACGGCAAAACAAATGTCTGGTCTAGTGTGGCTACCCAAGTATATTAACGCTCCTATGGCAATGAGGTATGGCATTTCAGGACCGAGAATTTCTTCATTGTCCTTCTTTGGACCGAATAGATCACTATCCAATCCTAGGCTTCTCACCACCATTGGGCTGCTCAATGGGTGGGCCTTGTCCATATTAAATTTCTTGAGTACTGTTTCAGTATATGCCTTTTGATGCACAAGGATTCCATTATTTATGTACTCAAGTTGTAATCCTAAACAAAATTTTGTCTTGCCTAGGTCTTTCATTTCGAATTCTTTCTTTAGATATTCGACTGTTTGGGCGATTTCCCCAGAGGTTCCAAGGATGTTTAAATCATCCACATATACTGCTATGATTACAAATCCTTTGTTTGCAAATTTCTTTATGAATATACATGGACTAATGGGATCATTCTTATAGCCTTCTTTTGCTAGGTACTCACTTAGTCTATTGTACCACATGCGCCCACTTTGTTTTAGTCCATAAAGCGATTTGTTCAGCCTTATGCAGTATTGGTCTCGAGACCCTTTCTTATCTTTATCTTTGAGCTCAATACCCTCTGGTAATCTCATATAAATTTTATTATCCAGTGGACCATATAGGTATGCGGTTACAACATCCATTAACCGCAAATCAAGATTTTCTCTTATAGCCAGACTTATTAGATATCTAAAAGTCGTTGCATCATCCACAGGAGAGTATGTTTCTTCATAATATATCCCCGGTCTTTGTGAGAATCCTTGTGCTACAAGCCGTGCTTTATGTCTCACGATTTCATTATTCTCATTTCTTTTCATCACAAAGACCCACTTGTGTCCTACTGGTTTTATATTGGATGGTGTCCTTAAGGTCGGACCAAACACATCCCTTTTCTTTAATGAACTTAACTCCACGTTGATTGCTTCTTTCCATTTAAGTCAATCTGATCTGTGAGTGCACTCTAATATAGACGTGGGTTCATGATCCTCATTTATTTCAAGTGCTACCTTGTATGCAAATATTTCGTCGACGTCGACTTCTTTACGATTCCATTTTATTCCAGACATGATATAATTTGTTGAGATCTCATCATTATCATTTCCTTCAGGACCTTGAGGTTCGGCGTCCCGAACCTCATCCTTAGGATTTGCCGTGGCCATGTCTATAGATTTCTTATCCTCGGTTTCCATTGCACCTTTCTTTGTTTTTCGAGGATTTTTTATCTTTGGAACCTAATGGTCTACCACGTTTCTTTTGTGGATTAGACTCGGTAGCAACTTCATTGATTCCCTTTTGGATATCAATACGTACTGGTGCATTACAAGCTGGTGTGTACGCTTTAGTAACTTTCTTTGGGCCAGCAAAGGAATCTGGCAATTCATTAGCTAGCTTTTGCAAATTTATTATCTTATGGACCTCTGAATCACACATCAGAGTCCGAGGATCTTGCCAATTTAAGGATGTTTGATTCCATAATATTTCTTTGACCGGCTTGTTCGTCTCTCCACCTATAGTAGGAAATTCAGATTCATTAAAATGATAATCCGCGTATCTAGCCTTAAATAGATCACCCGTAGTTGGCTCTAGATACTTAATAATGGTGGGAGAATCAAATCCAACATATATTCCCATCCTCCTTTTAGGTCCCATCTTTGTTTTATGTGGTGGAGCAATCGGTACATATACGACACACCCGAATGTCTTTAGATGGGCTGGGATATGTCTGGCTCATGACCCGTTAATAATTGGGATAGCGAATATTTATGTCCACTAGATGGCCTTATGCGTATAAGCTCTGATGCATGTAATTTTAAGTGATTCATAAAAATTCAAATCATTAATCTTTGATTTATATTATTTATGTTATAGGAAAGCCATGGATAGTCTCATAGTCCTTCTTTTATTCATCCGAGAGAAAAGCAAGGAAAAGAGTGTTTTTAACTTTAAAAAAAAAACTTTAAAAAAAAAAAAAAAACCTACTGACAAAACCTCTCGCCAGGAGAGAGTCTTTCCAAATCTAAAAGCTAAATCTAAAAATATTTTGTTCCTTCTTCTTCAACAGCTCCGTTCACCACAAGAGTCTCTCAGAATCTCGAACCCAGTCGCTACAAACCCTATCGCCGAGCCAACCCTCATTTTCCTCTAGCTTGCGCCTCGCCTCTCGTTCTCTCTCCCACCGGTTCGTCTTCTCACTCCTTATCTTCGTTCAACTGGTTGCTTCTACCCTAGGGTTTCGAATCTTAGACAGTATCAATCTTGGTCTTCAGATCGGGACGAATCGTGTGTTGGATGTGATACGCCGGAGACTGGAATTAGGGTTAGGATCTGGTAATTGGAAGAGAAAGGGGTAGAAAATGTGTGCAATGATCCGGAGGAGGAAGAGGAAACAGATGAAGAAAAACGGAGAGATTTCGTTGTAAATCGCTCCAATCTCCTTCTCATGGTACGAATCTAGGTTTTTATTGTGTAGATTCGTGTATTTCTAGTGTTGAATCGATATTAGGGTTTTCTGATTTTAGTAAAAATTTAGGGTTCATATTGATGTATTTTAGGGTTATTTGAATCAATAAGTAGGCGATTTCTTTGTTATTAGGCATGAATGAAGACAATTTGAGGAATAGTTTGATTGATTTTGTCATTTCTAAGTATCTCGGCTTGAATTTTTGAACAAGTGTTCCTGTTTTTGCTATTTCTTTGTTATTGTGTCTATCTGAATGAATTTTTGAACAAGTGTTCCTGTTTTTGCTATTTCTCTGTTTATGAATGTGTAATTTGATTTGGTGAAGTAGTGGTAGTTATAGTTTTATGAGAAATGCTTGTGATTTGGTTGTAATTTTCAGTTTTATCCGCAAGATTGGTTGTGATCAGTGGTTGTAGTCTGCAGCAGAGAAATGAAGGATAATGTTCTTGCCTTTATAATGTTTTACGAGTGTTTTATTTTGAAGTCACTATTGCTATGACGCTTTTATAATATGTCCTTTGTTCTCACATATTTGTTCAGAGTCTTGTTTTGTTTCATACCGTCACTCTCGTCATACTTATCCTTTGTCATGGTTAATGAAAACAAGTAGTTAGGTTATTAGAAGAAAATATATAATAGAAATGTAAAAGTAACTGGTTTTCTCATTAATTAACTCTGATTCTATACATTAGTGTAGTTTGATGTTAACTGTACAATTGAAGAACGATTCTGTTAAACCTGTTAACTAACTTCGTATCAACTTCTGTTGAACTTCATTCTTCATATACTATAATAAGATAATCAGCTGATATATATGGAATTCAATCATAGACTTGCTTAAAGCATCGTTAGATATTTTGAGCCAAGCATTAGTCGTCATTCTTGGCTCTTATTTTTAAAGTAGAAAGTGATTATAACTCTAACATTGCTATATGCTTCTTATTTTTTTTATACATATATGTTCAATGGTTGTGATCAATGGTTGTAGTCTGTTTAATCGGCTCCTTCTCCTTAGCTCTGATCAATTCTAGGTTAGCTTGTTAAGTCTGAACTAATGGTTGCTAGATGTTTTTGCTGCTGTTCAAAATCAAAAATCTGAGAAGAAGGTGCCTAAGAAGGTTGAGAGATCTCAATCATCAGATTCTAATACCAAATTTCAGTAAGTTGCTGCAGCCAAGAAGCCTGTTGTAGCTACTAAAAATGGATCTGTAAAGGCCAAGGCAGAGAGTTCGTTTGACGATGATTCATCTTCTGATGAAGTAAGCACCTCATAAGTATTTTGTAACTGTTTCCTCTGTGTGTTAGAATAATTTTTGAGAAAACATATAACTAACAATGTTTACTGATTCGGAAATAACTAGGAACCTGCAAAGAAACCTGCAGCTAAAGATTCTTCATCCTCTGAGGAAGACTCACATGATGATTCTGAGGATGAGAAGGTGACAAACTGATCTTATATTAGTAATATCTCATATTTGCATGTGTAGTGTGTTTTTATTTGGACTAAGCTAGTTGTTTTCTTTTATTTATTTCTGTACAAATATGTTTTTGAATGGAACTCTAATTACTTCTTTTATGAAAATAGAACCGTGCTGCTAAGAAGGCAGCTCCTGCTAATAGCAGCAAGACTGCAAGTAGCTCTGAATCTTCAAAGGAAGACTCTGATGAGGTTAGTTTAACATATTGATTTGATTTGTTTATGACTCTTTTAAACCTGCAGCTTTTTTTGCACGTTCCTTGTTTACATAATCCATTTCATTGTGGCTAGTAAAGAACAATAGGCGATCACTTAGCTTGTTGTGTCACTTAGCCAATCATAGCTGCTGCTTTGTAGTTGAATTCATTGGGTCGAGAGATTGATTTTTATTGTTGACGTGTTTTACTCTGTACAATAACATGTTGAGGGATGTATGTAACTTTTGTTTGTTGATTGGTTAGGTTTACAAGTTTACTAATCGTTTTGTATTTTACTTAAATGTTTTAGGGAGATTTTGTTTCGTTTCTAATCCTTGGGAAGCTTGTCTCCGCTTCAACGAGGTATTTCTCTTTCTTTCTCGTTTTTGCTTTCAAAACCCAAAAAAGATCTAATACAAAAAACACAAAAATACACAAAAATACACAAAAAACAAAAAAACACAAAAATACACAAAAACACAAAAATATACAAAAAGTTAGACTCTAATACACAAAAATACAGAAAAAAACAAAAATACACGAAAACACAAAAATACACAAAAAAAAACAAAAAAAAAAAAAAAACACAAAAATACACAAAAAAGATCATGGACAGACACTAATGTTATAATGTTCTGTCAGATTCTATTTTGGGGACATTGTCCCGAGAAAAATTGTGAACTATTGGATGGTAGTGCATGCATGTTGGGAGTCCGAATCATAAAAAGGGAACCAAAAACTTAGAGCTAATACAAAAAGGTCCGAAACGCAAAAAGGGAACCAAGAACTTAGAGCTAATACAAAAAGGTCCGAAACGCAAAAAGGGAACCAAGAACTTCGAGCTAATACAAAATGGTATAGCGCTCAATCATCTGCTTAAAGATATAACGCTCAATGATATGCTTAAATGTATATTGCTCAATGATCTGCTTAAAGATATAATGCTCAATGATCTGCTTAAAGATATAATGCTCAATGATCTGCTTAAAGATATAATGCTCAATGATCTGCTTAAAGATATATAGGTCAATGATCTACTTAAAGATATAGCGCTCAGTGATCTGCTTAAAGATATGCTCAATGATCTGCTTAAATATATATTGCTCAATGATCTGCTTAAAGAGAAACTCAGTTATCTGCTAAAGTTAACACAAAAAGGTCTGAAACGCAAAAAGGGAACCAAGAACTTAGAGCTAATACAAAAAGGTCCGAAACGCAAAAAGGGAACCAAGAACTTAGAGCTAATACAAAATGGTCCGAAACTCAAAAAGGGAACCAAGAACTTGAGCTAATACAAAAAAGTCCGAAACGCAAAAAGGGAACCAAGAACTTAGAGCTAATACAAAATGGTATAGCGCTCAATGATCTGCTTAAAAATATAACGCTCAATGATCTGCTTAAATATATATTGCTCAATGATCTGCTTAAATATATAATGCTCAATGATCTGCTTAAATATTTATAGCTCAATGATCTGCTTAAAGATATAGCGCTCAGTGATCTGCTTAAAGATATAGCGCTCAATGATCTGCTTAAAGATATAACGCTCAATGATCTGCTTAAAGATAAAACACTCAATGATCTACTTAAATATATATTGCTCAATGACCGGCTTAAAGATATAATGCTCAATGATCTGCTTAAATATATATTGCTCAATGATCTGCTTAAAGATACGCTCAATGATCTGCTTAAAGAGAAAATCAGTTATCTGCTAAAGTTAACACAAAAACTTAGAGCGATTACCCAAACTCCGAATCCAAAAAAGCGGCCGCAAGAACTTAGAGCTTTTACCCACAGTCCGAATCAGAAAAAGCGGCCGCAAGAACTTAAGAGCTTTTACCCAAAGTCCGAATCAGAGAAAGCGGCCGCAAGAACTTAGAGCTATTACCCAAAGTCAGAATCAGAAAAAGCGGCCACAAGAACTTAGAGCTTTTACCAAAAGTACGAATCAGAAAAAGCGGCCGCAAGAACTTAGAGCTATTACCCAAAGTCCGAATCAGAAAAAGCGGCCGCAAGAACTTAGAGCTTTTACCCAAAGTCTGAATCAAAAAAAGCGGCCGCAAGAACTTAGAGCTTTAACCCAAAGTCTGAATCAGAGAAAGCGGCCGCAAGAAGTTAGAGCTTTAACCCAAAGTCCGAATCAGAAAAAGCGGCCACAAGAACTTAGAGCTTTTACCCAAAGTCCGAATCAGAAAAAGCGGCCGCAAGAACATAGAGCTATTACCCAAAGTCCGAATCATAAAAAGCGGCCGCAAGAACTTAGAGCTTTTACCCAAAGTCCGAATCAGAAAAAGCGGCCGCAAGAACATAGAGCTATTACCCAAAGTCCGAATCATAAAAAGCGGCTGCAAGAACTTAGAGCTTTTACCCAAAGTCCGAATCAGAAAAAACGGCCACAAGAACTTAGAGCTATTACCCAAAGTCCGAATCATAAAAAGCGGCCGCAAGAACTTAGAGCTTTTACCCAAATTCCGAATCAGAAAAAGCGGCCGCAAGAACTTAGAGCTATTACCCAAAGGCAGAATCAGAGAAAGCGGCCGCAAGAAGTTAGAGCTATTACCCAAAGTCCGAATCAGAAAAAGCGGCCACAAGAACTTAGAGCTTTTACCCAAGTTCCGAATCAGAAAAAGCGGCCGCAAGAACTTAGAGCCATTACCCAAAGTCCAAATCATAAAAAGCGGCCGCAAGAACTTAGAGCTTTTACCCAAAGTCCGAATCAGAAAAAGCGGCCGCAAGAACTTAGAGCTATTACCCAAAGTCAGAATCATAAAAAGCGGCCGCAAGAACTTAGAGCTATTACCCAAAGTCCGAATCAGAAAATGCGCCCGCAAGAACTTAGAGCTTTTACCCAAAGTCCGAATCAGAAAAAGCGGCCACAAAAACTTAGAGCTTTTACCCAAAGTCCGAATCAGAAAAAGCGGCCGCAAGAACTTAGAGCTATTACCCAAAGTCCTAATCAGAAAAAGCGGCCGCAAGAACTTAGAGCTTTTACCCAAATTTCGAATCAGAAAAAGAGGCCGCAAGAACTTAGAGCTTTTACCCAAAGTCCGAATCAGAAAAAGCGGCCGCAAGAACTTAGAGCTATTACCCAAAGTGCGAATCAGAAAAAGCGGCCGCAAGAACTTAGAGCTTTTACCCAAAGTCCGAATCATAAAAAGCGGCCGCAAGAACTTAGAGCTATTACCTAAAGTCCGAATCAGAGAAAGCGGTCGAAAGAAATTAGAGCTATTACCCAAAGTCCGAATCATAAAAAGCGGCAGCAAGAACTTAGAGCTTTTACCCAAAGTCCGAATCATAAAAAGTGGCCGCAAGAAGTTAGAGCTATAACCCAAAGTCCGACTCAGAGAAAGCGGCCGCAAGAAGTTAGAGCTATTACCCAAAGTCCGAATCAAAGAAAGCGGCCGCAAGAACTTAGAGCAATTACCCAAAGTCAGAATCAGAAAAAGCGGCCGCAAGAACTTAGAGCTTTTACCAAAAGTACGAATCAGAAAAAGCGGCCGCAAGAACTTAGAGCTTTTACCCAAAGTCTGAATCAAAAAAAGCGGCCGCAAGAACTTGGAGCTTTAACTCAAAGTCTGAATCAGAGAAAGCGGCCGCAAGAAGTTAGAGCTTTAACCCAAAGTCCGAATCAGAAAAAGCGGCCACAAGAACTTAGAGCTTTTACCCAAAGTCCGAATCAGAAAAAGCGGCCGCAAGAACATAGAGCTATTACCCAAGGTCCGAATCATAAAAAGCGGCCGCAAGAACTTAGAGCTTTTACCCAAAGTCCGAATCAGAAAAAGCGGCCACAAGAACATAGAGCTATTACCCAAAGTCCGAATCATAAAAAGCGGCCGCAAGAACTTAGAGCTTTTACCCAAAGTTCGAATCAGAAAAAGCGGCCACAAGAACTTAGAGCTATTACCCAAAGTTCGAATCATAAAAAGCGGCCGCAAGAACTTAGAGCTATTACCCAAAGTCCGAATCAGAAAATGCGGCCGCAAGAACTTAGAGCTTTTACCCAAAGTCCGAATCAGAAAAACCGGCCGCAAAAACTTAGAGCTTTTACCCAAACTCCGAATCAGAAAAAGCGGCCGCAAGAACTTAGAGCTATTACCCAAAGTCCTAATCAGAAAAAGCGGCCGCAAGAACTTAGAGCTTTTACCCAAATTCCGAATCAGAAAAAGAGGCTGCAAGAACTTAGAGCTTTTACCCAAAGTCCGAATCAGAAAAAGCGGCCGCAAGAACTTAAAGCTATTACCCAAAGTGCGAATCAGAAAAAGCGGCCGCAAGAACTTAGAGCTTTTACCCAAAGTCCGAATCATAAAAAGCGGCCGCAAGAACTTAGAGCTATTACCTAAAGTCCGAATCAGAGAAAGCGGCCGCAAGAACTTAGAGCTATTACCCAAAGTCCGAATCATAAAAAGCGGCAGCAAGAACTTAGAGCTTTTACCCAAAGTCCGAGCTATAACCCAAAGTGCGAATCAGAAAAAGCGGCTGCAAGAACTTAGAGCTTTTACCCAAAGTCCGAATCATAAAAAGTGGCCGCAAGAAGTTAGAGCTATAACCCAAAGTCTGAATCAGAGAAAGCGGCCGCAAGAAGTTAGAGCTATTACCCAAAGTCCGAATCAGAGAAAGCGGCCGCAAGAACTTAGAGCTATTACCCAAAGTCAGAATCAGAAAAAGCGGTCGCAAGAACTTAGAGCTTTTACCAAAAGTCCGAATCAGAAAAAGCGGCCGCAAGAACTTAGAGCTATTACCCAAAGGCAGAATCAGAGAAAGCGGCCGCAAGAAGTTAGAGCTATTACCCAAAGTCCGAATCAGAAAAAGCGGCAGCAAGAACTTAGAGCTTTTACCCAAAGTCCGAATCATAAAAAGCGGCCGCAAGAACTTAGAGCTATTACCTAAAGTCCGAATCAGAGAAAGCGGCCGCAAGAACTTAGAGCTATTACCCAAAGTCCGAATCATAAAAAGCGGCAGCAAGAACTTAGAGCTTTTACCCAAAGTCCGAATCATAAAAAGTGGTCGCAAGAAGTTAGAGCTATAACCCAAAGTCCGAATCAGAGAAAGCGGCCGCAAGAAGTTAGAGCTATTACCCAAAGTCCGAATCAGAGAAAGCGGCCGCAAGAACTTAGAGCTATTACCCAAAGTCATAATCAGAAAAAGCGGCCGCAAGAACTTAGAGCTTTTACCAAAAGTCCGAATCAGAAAAAGCGGCCGCAAGAACTTACAGCTATTACCCAAAGGCAGAATCAGAGAAAGCGGCCGCAAGAACTTAGAGCTATTACCCAAAGTCCGAATCAGAAAAAGCGGCCGCAAGAACTTAGAGCTTTTACTCAAATTCCGAATCAGATAAAGCGGCCGCAAGAACTTAGAGCTATTACCCAAAGTCCGAATCATAAAAAGCGGCCGCAAGAACTTAGAGCTATTACCCAAAGTCCAAATCAGAAAAAGCGGCCGCAAGAACTTAGAGCTTTTATCCAAAGTCCGAATCAGAAAAAGCGGCCGCAAGAACTTAGAGCTTCTACCCAAAGTCCGAATCAGAGAAAGCGGCCGCAAGAACTTAGAGATTTTACCCAAAGTCCGAATCAGAAAAAGCGGCCGCAAAAACTTAGAGCTTTTACCCAAAGTCCGAATCAGAAAAAGCGGCCGCAAGAACTTAGAGCTTTTACCCAAAGTCCGAATCAGAAAAAGCGGCTGCAAGAACTTAGAGCTTTTACCCAAAGTCCGAATCAGAAAAAGCGGCCACAAGAACTTAGAGCTATTACCCAAAGTCCGAATCATAAAAAGCGGCCGCAAGAACTTAGAGCTATTACCCAAAGTCCGAATCAGAAAATGCGGCCGCAAGAACTTAGAGCTTTTACCCAAAGTCCGAATCAGAAAAAGCGGCCGCAAGAACTTAGAGCTATTACCCAAAGTCCTAATCAGAGAAAGCGGCCGCAAGAAGTTAGAGCTATTACCCAAAGTCCGAATCAGAGAAAGCGGCTGCAAGAACTTAGAGCCATTACCAAAAGTCCGAATCAGAAAAAGTGGCCGCAAGAACTAAGAGCTTTTACCCAAAGTACGAATCAGAAAAAGCGGCAGCAAGAACTTAGAGCTTTTACCCAAAGTCTGAATCAGAGAAAGCGGCCGCAAAAATTTAGAGCTATTACCCAAAGTCTGAATCATAAAAAGCGGCCGCATGAAGTTGGAGCTATTACCTAAAGTCCGAATCAAAGAAAGCGGCCGCAAGAAGTTAGAGCTATTACCCAAAGTCCGAATCAGAGAAAGCGGCCGCAAGAACTTAGAGCTTTTACCCAAAGTCCGAATCAGAGAAAGCGGCCTCAAGAATTTAGGGCTATTACCCAAAGTTCGAATCATAAAAAGCGACTGCATGAAGTTGGAGCTATTACCCAAAGTCCGAATCAGAGAAAGCGGCCGCAAGAAGTTAGAGCTATTATCCAAAGTCCGAATCAGAGAAAGCGGCCGCAAGAAGTTAGAGCTTATACCCAAAGTCCAAATTAGAAAAAGCGGCCGCAAGAACTTAGAGCTTCTACCCAAAGTCTGAATCAGAGAAAGCGACCGCAAGAACTTAGAGCTTTTACCCAAAGTCCGAATCAGAGAAAGTGGCCGCAAGAACTTAGAGCTTCTACCCAAAGTCCGAATCAGAAAAAGCGGCCGCAAGAACTTAGAGCTTTTACCCAAAGTCTGAATCAGAGAAAGCGGCCGTAAGAATTTAGAGCTATTACCCAAAGTCCGAATCATAAAAAGCGGCCGCATGAAGTTGGAGCTATTACCCAAAGTCTGAATCATAGATAGCGGCCGCAAGAAGTTAGAGCTATTACCCAAAGTCCGAATCAGAGAAAGCGGCCGCAAGAACTTAGAGCTTTTACCCAAAGTCCGAATCAGAGAAAGCGGCTGCCAGAATTTAAAGCTATTACCCAAAGTCCGAATCATAAAAAGCGGCCGCATGAAGTTGGAGCTATTACCCAAAGTCCGAATCAGAGAAAGCGGCTGCAAGAAGTTGGAGCTATTACCCAAAGTCCGAATCATAAAAACCAGCCGCAAGAACTTAGAGCTATTACCCAAAGTTCGAATCATAAAAAGCGCCCGCAAGAAGTTAGAACTATTACCCAAAGTCTGAATCATAAAAAGCAGTCGCAAGAACTTAGAGCTATTACCCAAAGTCCGAATCAGAAAAAGCGGCCGCAAGAACTTAGAGCTTTTACCCAAAGTCCGAATCAGAGAAAGCGGCCGCATGAAGTTGGATCTATTACCCAAAGTCCGAATCAGAGAAAGCGGCCACAAGAAGTTAGAGCTATTACCCAAAATCCGAATCAGAGAAAGCGGCCACAAGAAGTTAGAGCTATTACCCAAAGTCCGAATCAGAAAAAGCGACCGCAAGAACTTAGAGATTTTACCCAAAGTCCAAATCGGAAAAAGCGGCCGCAAGAACTGAGAGCTTTTACCAAAAGTCCGAATCAGAGAAAGCGGCCGCAAGAAGTTAGAGCTAGTACCCAAAGTCCGATTCAGAAAAAGCGGCCGCAAGAACTTAGAGCTTTTACCTAAAGTCCAAATCAGAAAAAGCGGCCGCAAGAACTTAGAGCTTTTATCCAAAGTCCGAATCAGAAAAAGCGGCCGCAAGAACTTAGAGCTTTTACCCAAAGTCCGAATCAGAGAAAGCGGCCGCAAGAACTTAGAGCTATTACCCAAAGTCCGAATCAGAAAAAGCGGCCGCAAGAACTTAGAGCTTCTACCCAAAGTCCGAATCAGAGAAAGCGGCCGCAAGAACTTAGAGCTTTTACCCAAAGTCCGAATCAGAGAAAGCGTCTGCAAGAACTTAGAGCTTTAACCCAAAGTCTGAATCAGAAAAAGCGGCCGCAAGAACTTAGAGCCATTATCCAAAGTCCGAATCAGAGAAAGCGACCGAAAGAACTTAGAGCTAATACACAAAAGTCGGGGATCATAAAAACGACCGAAAGAACTTAGAGCTAATACACCAAAGTCGGGGATCATAAAAACGACCGAAACAACTTAGAGCTAATACACAAAAGTCGGGAATCATAAAAACGACCGAAAGAACTTAGAGCTAATACACAAAACTCGGGGATCCTAAAAACGACCGAATGAACTTAGAGCTAATACACCAACGTCGGGGATCATGAAAATGACCGAAAGAACTTAGAGCTAATACGCAAAACTCGGGGATCATAAAAACGACCGAATGAACTTTGAGCTAATACGCAAAGTCGGGGATCATAAAAACGACGGAAAGAACTTAGAGCTAATACACCAAAGTCGGGGATCATAAAAACGACCGAAAGAACTTAGTGCTAATACACAAAAGTCGGGGATCATAAAAATGACCGAAAGAACTTAGAGCTAATACACTAAAGTCGGGGATCTTAAAAACGACCGAAACAACTTAGAGCTAATACACCAAAGTCGGGGATCATAAAAACGACCGAAAGAACTTAGAGCTAATACACAAAAGTCGGGGATTATAAGAACGACTAAAAAAACTTAGAGCTAATACACAAAAGTCGGGGATCATAAGAACGACCAAAAGAACTTAGAGCTAATACACAAAAGTCGGGGATCATAAAAACGACCGAAAGAACTTAGAGCTAATACACAAAAGTCGGGGATCATAAAAACGACCGAAAGACCTTAGAGCTAATACACCAACGTCGAGGATCATAAAAACGACCGAAAGAACTTATAGCTAATACACAAAAGGGGATCATAAAAACGACCGAAAGAACTTAGAGCT
Organism: Erysimum cheiranthoides; assembly: GCA_011420285.2. NCBI lineage: Eukaryota > Viridiplantae > Streptophyta > Magnoliopsida > Brassicales > Brassicaceae > Erysimum > Erysimum cheiranthoides. Next base: position 7,237,365 of record CM022182.2, read on the forward strand.
AATACACAAAAGTCGGGGATCATAAAAACGACCGAAAGAACTTAGAGCTAATACACAAAAGTCGGGGATCATAAAAACGACCGAAAGAACTTAGAGCTAATACACAAAAGTCGGTGATCATAAAAACGACCGAAAGAACTTAGAGCTAATACACCAAAGTCGGGGATCATAAAAACGACCGAAACAACTTAGAGCTAATACACCAAAGTCGGGGATCATAAAAATGACCGAAACAACTTAGAGCTAATACACAAAAGTCGGGGATCATAAAAACGACCGAATGAACTTAGAGCTAATACACCAACGTCGGGGATCATAAAAATGACCGAAAGAACTTAGAGCTAATACGCAAAAGTCGGGGATCATAAAAACGACCGAATGAACTTAGAGCTAATACACCAAAGTCAGGGATCATAAAAAAGACCGAAAGAACTTAGAGCTAATACACCAAAGTCGGGGATCATAAAAACGACCGAAAGAACTTAGAGCTAATACACAAAAGTCGGGGATCATAAAAACGACCGAAAGAACTTAGAGGTAATACACCAAAGTCGGGGATCATAAAAACGACCGAAAGAACTTAGAGCTAATACACCAACGTCGGGGATCATAAAAACGAACGAAAGAACTTAGAGCTAATACAAAAAAGTCGGGGATCATAAAAACGACCGAAAAAACTTAGAGCTAATACACAAAAGTCGGGGATCATAAGAACGACCGAAAGAACTTAGAGCTAACCTAATACACAAAAGTCGTGGATCATAAAAACGACTGAAAGAACTTAGAGCTAATACACCAATGTCGGGGATCATAAAAATGACCGAAAGACCTTAGAGCTAATACACCAACGTCGGGGATCATAAAAACGACCGAAAGAACTTAGAGCTAATACACCAAAGTCGGGGATCATAAAAACGACCGAAAAAACTTATAGCTAATACACAAAAGTCGGGGATCATAAAAACGACCGAAAGAACTTAGAGCTAATACACAAAAGTCGGGGATCATAAAAACGACCGAAAGAAGTTAGAGCTAATACACAAAAGTCGGGGATCATAAAAACGACTGAAAGAACTTAGAGCTAATACACAAAAGTCGGGGATCATAAAAACGACCGAAAGAACTTAGAGCTAATACACAAAAGTCGGGGATCATAAAAATGACCGAAAGAACTTAGAGCTAATACACCAAAGTCGGGGATCTTAAAAACGACCGAAACAACTTAGAGCTAATACACTAAAGTCGGGGATCATAAAAACGACCGAAACAACTTAGAGCTAATACACAAAAGTCGGGGATCATAAAAACGACCGAATGAACTTAGAGCTAATACACCAACGTCGGGGATCATAAAAATGACCGGAAGAACTTAGAGCTAATACGCAAAACTCGGGGATCATAAAAACGACCGAATGAACTTAGTGCTAATACACAAAAGTCGGTGATCATAAAAACGACTGAAAGAACTTAGAGCTAATACACAAAAGTCGGGGATCATAAAAACGACCGAAACAACTTAGAGCTAATACACAAAAGTCGGGGATCATAAAAACGACCGAATGAACTTAGAGCTAATACACCAACGTCGGGGATCATAAAAATGACCGGAAGAACTTAGAGCTAATACGCAAAACTCGAGGATCATAAAAACGACCGAATGAACTTAGTGCTAATACACAAAAGTCGGTGATCATAAAAACGACTGAAAGAACTTAAAGCTAATACACCAAAGTCGGGGATCATAAAAACGACCGAAAGAACTTAGAGCTAATACACAAAAGTCGGGGATCATAAAAACGACCGAAAGAACTTAGAGCTAATACACCAAAGTCGGGGATCATAAAAACGACCGAAAGAACTTAGAGCTAATACACCAAAGTCGGGGATCATAAAAACGACCGAAAGAACTTAGAGCTAATACACCAACGTCGGGGATCATAAAAACGAACGAAAGAACTTAGAGCTAATACAAAAAAGTCGGGGATCATAAAAACGACCGAAAAAACTTAGAGCTAATACACAAAAGTCGGGGATCATAAGAACGACCGAAAGAACTTAGAGCTAACCTAATACACAAAAGTCGTGGATCATAAAAACGACTGAAAGAACTTAGAGCTAATACACCAATGTCGGGGATCATAAAAATGACCGAAAGACCTTAGAGCTAATACACCAACGTCGGGGATCATAAAAACGACCGAAAGAACTTAGAGCTAATACACCAAAGTCGGGGATCATAAAAACGACCGAAAAAACTTATAGCTAATACACAAAAGTCGGGGATCATAAAAACGACCGAAAGAACTTAGAGCTAATACACAAAAGTCGGGGATCATAAAAACGACCGAAAGAAGTTAGAGCTAATACACAAAAGTCGGGGATCATAAAAACGACTGAAAGAACTTAGAGCTAATACACAAAAGTCGGGGATCATAAAAACGACCGCAAGAACTTAGAGCTAATACACAAAAGTCGGGGATCATAAAAATGACCGAAAGAACGTAGAGCTAATACACCAAAGTCGGGGATCTTAAAAACGACCGAAACAACTTAGAGCTAATACACTAAAGTCGGGGATCATAAAAACGACCGAAACAACTTAGAGCTAATACACAAAAGTCGGGGATCATAAAAACGACCGAATGAACTTAGAGCTAATACACCAACGTCGGGGATCATAAAAATGACCGGAAGAACTTAGAGCTAATACGCAAAACTCGGGGATCATAAAAACGACCGAATGAACTTAGTGCTAATACACAAAAGTCGGTGATCATAAAAACGACTGAAAGAACTTAGAGCTAATACACAAAAGTCGGGGATCATAAAAACGACCGAAACAACTTAGAGCTAATACACAAAAGTCGGGGATCATAAAAACGACCGAATGAACTTAGAGCTAATACACCAACGTCGGGGATCATAAAAATGACCGGAAGAACTTAGAGCTAATACGCAAAACTCGAGGATCATAAAAACGACCGAATGAACTTAGTGCTAATACACAAAAGTCGGTGATCATAAAAACGACTGAAAGAACTTAAAGCTAATACACCAAAGTCGGGGATCATAAAAACGACCAAAAGAACTTAGAGCTAATACACAAAAGTCGGGGATCATAAAAACGACCGAAAGAACTTAGAGCTAATACACCAAAGTCGGGGATCATAAAAACGACCGAAAGAACTTAGAGCTAATACACCAACGTCGGGGATCATAAAAACGAACGAAAGAACTTAGAGCTAATACAAAAAAGTCGGGGATCATAAAAACGACCGAAAAAACTTAGAGCTAATACACAAAAGTCGGGGATCATAAGAACGACCGAAAGAACTTAGAGCTAACCTAATACACAAAAGTCGGGGATCATAAAAACGACTGAAAGAACTTAGAGCTAATACACCAATGTCGGGGATCATAAAAACGACCGAAAGACCTTAGAGCTAATACACCAACGTCGGGGATCATAAAAACGACCGAAAGAACTTAGAGCTAATACACCAAAGTCGGGGATCATAAAAACGACCGAAAAAACTTATAGCTAATACACAAAAGTCGGGGATCATAAAAACGACCGAAAGAACTTAGAGCTAATACACAAAAGTCGGGGATCATAAAAACGACCGAAAGAACTTAGAGCTAATACACAAAAGTCGGGGATCATAAAAACGACTGAAAGAACTTAGAGCTAATACACAAAAGTCGGGGATCATAAAAACGACCGAATGAACTTAGAGCTAATACACCAACGTCGGGGATCATAAAAATGACCGGAAGAACTTAGAGCTAATACGCAAAACTCGAGGATCATAAAAACGACCGAATGAACTTAGTGCTAATACACAAAAGTCGGTGATCATAAAAACGACTGAAAGAACTTAAAGCTAATACACCAAAGTCGGGGATCATAAAAACGACCAAAAGAACTTAGAGCTAATACACAAAAGTCGGGGATCATAAAAACGACCGAAAGAACTTAGAGCTAATACACCAAAGTCGGGGATCATAAAAGCGACCGAAAGAACTTAGAGGTAATACACCAAAGTCGGGGATCATAAAAACGACCGAAAGAACTTAGAGCTAATACACCAACGTCGGGGATCATAAAAACGAACGAAAGAACTTAGAGCTAATACAAAAAAGTCGGGGATCATAAAAACGACCGAAAAAACTTAGAGCTAATACACAAAAGTCGGGGATCATAAGAACGACCGAAAGAACTTAGAGCTAACCTAATACACAAAAGTCGTGGATCATAAAAACGACTGAAAGAACTTAGAGCTAATACACCAATGTCGGGGATCATAAAAATGACCGAAAGACCTTAGAGCTAATACACCAACGTCGGGGATCATAAAAACGACCGAAAGAACTTAGAGCTAATACACCAAAGTCGGGGATCATAAAAACGACCGAAAAAACTTATAGCTAATACACAAAAGTCGGGGATCATAAAAACGACCGAAAGAACTTAGAGCTAATACACAAAAGTCGGGGATCATAAAAACGACCGAAAGAAGTTAGAGCTAATACACAAAAGTCGGGGATCATAAAAACGACTGAAAGAACTTAGAGCTAATACACAAAAGTCGGGGATCATAAAAACGACCGCAAGAACTTAGAGCTAATACACAAAAGTCGGGGATCATAAAAATGACCGAAAGAACGTAGAGCTAATACACCAAAGTCGGGGATCTTAAAAACGACCGAAACAACTTAGAGCTAATACACTAAAGTCGGGGATCATAAAAACGACCGAAACAACTTAGAGCTAATACACAAAAGTCGGGGATCATAAAAACGACCGAATGAACTTAGAGCTAATACACCAACGTCGGGGATCATAAAAATGACCGGAAGAACTTAGAGCTAATACGCAAAACTCGGGGATCATAAAAACGACCGAATGAACTTAGTGCTAATACACAAAAGTCGGTGATCATAAAAACGACTGAAAGAACTTAGAGCTAATACACAAAAGTCGGGGATCATAAAAACGACCGAAACAACTTAGAGCTAATACACAAAAGTCGGGGATCATAAAAACGACCGAATGAACTTAGAGCTAATACACCAACGTCGGGGATCATAAAAATGACCGGAAGAACTTAGAGCTAATACGCAAAACTCGAGGATCATAAAAACGACCGAATGAACTTAGTGCTAATACACAAAAGTCGGTGATCATAAAAACGACTGAAAGAACTTAAAGCTAATACACCAAAGTCGGGGATCATAAAAACGACCAAAAGAACTTAGAGCTAATACACAAAAGTCGGGGATCATAAAAACGACCGAAAGAACTTAGAGCTAATACACCAAAGTCGGGGATCATAAAAACGACCGAAAGAACTTAGAGCTAATACACCAACGTCGGGGATCATAAAAACGAACGAAAGAACTTAGAGCTAATACAAAAAAGTCGGGGATCATAAAAACGACCGAAAAAACTTAGAGCTAATACACAAAAGTCGGGGATCATAAGAACGACCGAAAGAACTTAGAGCTAACCTAATACACAAAAGTCGGGGATCATAAAAACGACTGAAAGAACTTAGAGCTAATACACCAATGTCGGGGATCATAAAAACGACCGAAAGACCTTAGAGCTAATACACCAACGTCGGGGATCATAAAAACGACCGAAAGAACTTAGAGCTAATACACCAAAGTCGGGGATCATAAAAACGACCGAAAAAACTTATAGCTAATACACAAAAGTCGGGGATCATAAAAACGACCGAAAGAACTTAGAGCTAATACACAAAAGTCGGGGATCATAAAAACGACCGAAAGAACTTAGAGCTAATACACAAAAGTCGGGGATCATAAAAACGACCGAAAGAACTTAGAGCTAATACACAAAAGTCGGGGATCATAAAAACGACCGAAAGAACTTAGAGCTAATACACAAAAGTCGGGGATCATAAAAATGACCGAAAGAACTTAGAGCTAATACACCAAAGTCGGGGATCTTAAAAACGACCGAAACAACTTAGAGCTAATACACCAAAGTCGGGGATCATAAAAACGACCGAAACAACTTAGAGCTAATACACAAAAGTCGGGGATCATAAAAACGACCGAATGAACTTAGAGCTAATACACCAACGTCGGGGATCATAAAAATGACCGAAAGAACTTAGAGCTAATACGCAAAACTCGGGGATCATAAAAACGACCGAATGAACTTAGTGCTAATACACAAAAGTCGGGGATCATAAAAACGACTGAAAGAACTTAGAGCTAATACACCAAGTCGGGGATCATAAAAACGACCTAAAAAACTTAGAGCTAATACACAAAAGTCGGGGATCATAAAAAACTACCGAAAGAACTTATGAGCTAAGTACAAACCAAAAAAGTCGGGGATCAATAAAACGACGAAAAGAAACGTATAGCTAATACACCAACGTCGGTATCATAAAAACGAACGAAAGAACTTAGAGTAATACAAAAAAGTCGGGGATCATAAAAACGACCGAAAAAACGTAGAGCTAATACACAAAATCGGGGAT